>CM061142.1:356877538-356903920 GCA_030789695.1 Scilla litardierei | reverse complement strand
ATGCCGGGGGTCCCCATCGATGCCATCAGACTGCGTCTCTTCCCCTTCACGCTAAAGGACAAGGCACTCTATTGGCTGAGGACGCAGGCTGACGGAGTTTTCACCTCTTGGGACGGGTTGGCGGATGCATTCATTGACAAATTCTATCCGCCATCCAAGACGGTGAAGATCCGGAGCGCTCTCATGTCCTTCAAGCAAGGACCACAAGAGACGCTCTATGAAGCTTGGGAGCGATTTAAGGATTTACAGCATCAATGCCCGCACCACAGTATAGAAGATTGGGAGCTAGTGCATAGCTTCTACAACGGTCTCCAACCGGGGACCAAACAAATTATTGATGCCGCGGCGAATGGTGCTATCTTGTCAAAGACTCCCGAGGAAGCTACGGCCCTAATCGAGGAGATGGCCTCAAATAACCAACAATGGGGCGATGAGCGAGGACACTCCACGTCCTCCTTAAAGCCAACAAGAATCTACGAGGCGAAGGCCGTAGCGGAGCTTACGAGCAAATTTGATTCTCTCCACAAGGTGGTGGAGAGATTGGAGAAGTTCATTACGGAGCCCCAAGCAAGCCCTTCCACCTCCGCGCCGACGAACCAAATGTGTGATTGGCAAGACCAATCTCAAGCCATGTACTCGGGAGGAGAGAAAGTAGAAGGATCCTTGGAGCAAGTACAATATGTTGCGGGGAACCAAGGGTATTGGTCCAATCCGGCCGCAAGAAATCATCCGGGATTCTCCTACGCCAACAATGAAGGAGCTTTGAACCCGCCACAACAACCGCCTAATCAAGCTCGGCCACCACCACCCCAACAACAATATTACCCACCGAGGGGGCCTACTCAACAAAACTTTCAACCGAAGCAACAAGTTCCACCTTATAGGCCTCCCGGATACAACCAAGGGTGGAGGAATCAAAACCAAAGCCCTCCACAAGCTCCGCAACGAACCGACTTCGAAACTAGAGTGGAGGCGTTCATGGTCGAGCAAAATAAGGTGAATGCTACTTTGAAGGCGGGGCAAGACTCTCTTAATACCGTAGTGGCTCAAATATCGGAGCAATTGGCTTTGCTCAATCGGAACACTCAACGATTACCGGCGCAACCGGAGCAAAACCCACGGGGCAACACCGGCCACATCAACGCCGTAGTTGCCGTTACTACTAGAGGCGGGAAGGACACCACCCCCGCCATGATTCCTACCGAGGAGCCCGTGGAGGAGCGCTTGGAGCCAATTGAGCCAATAGTAGAAGTTGAAAATGAGAAGGAGCCGCATGACGAGGAGAAATCTAGAGCGGAGCAATTGATTGAGGAAAGGCGCTTCATGCCACCGGTCCCATTCCCCCAAAGGCTCGCTAGAGCTAAAATGGAGAAAAGGCTAGCAAAATTTCTCGAGTACCTAAGAGGAGTTAGCCTAAATATTCCCTTCCTTGACGCCATCGTCGAGATCCCCACATATGCCAAATTCTTGAAGGACTTGATTTCGGGGAGAAAGAGGAAGGAAAAGATAATGCTAGCCGAGGAGGGCTCTTGGTTCACCAAGAGAGAGAAGGAGCCGGCGAAATTTAAAGATCCGGGGAGTTTTCGGATTCCTTGCACCTTGGGCGGCGTTCCTCTTCAAAAGGCGTTGGTTGACCTTGGGGCTAGCGTGAGCCTCATGCCCCTCTCCATGTTCTTGAGACTAAACACCGGGACAAAGTTGAAACCCACCGACATGCGCATTCAATTAGCCGATGGACGGATAACAAGGCCGGTGGGGATTGCCGAAGACATCCCACTTCAAGTCCCGGGTGGAATATGCTTGCCATGTGACTTCGTCATCATGGACGTTAAGGAGGAGGGAGACACCTCATTGATACTTGGACGCCCATTCCTCGCCACCGCCGGAGTCATCGTCGACGTGCGCGAAGGTACCTTAACCTTAAACGTCGGAAACATCGAGGTGGAGCTCCACATTCCTAAGGCTATGAAGCATATGCCTTATCACGAGGAACTTGACTACATGGACCTCCTTGATGAGGTGATAGAAGAGGCGATTCCCCACTCAATTGGCGCCCTTTTTGATGAAGATTTTGAAGAAGGCCCGGATTTAGGCCATGAAGAGAATAAAGATGATTCCCCTGACCTCTCCGGTGAAGAAGATGAAGGCGACGCTGATGTCGCAAGAATTCGAGAGCTCTGCAAGCTCTCGAAATTAAAGTCTCCAAAGAAAGCTCCGCCGGCACGGAGACCGGCATCACCGGTTAAGCCGTTGACCGGAGCAAACGCTAGCTTGGGGGAGCCTCCCCCCGACACTATTCGAGACGAGAGACCACCGCGGGAGAACGCGAGCCGCCACATCCAAATCTAAGCGCGCTCCCCGGAAAATTCGATGGGTGCATCTCATATGCACCAAACATCCCGCATTGATTGAAAATTATAGGGGGTCGAGCTCACGACCTTAAACGAGCGCTTGTCGGGAGGCAACCCGACGGTTTTTGCTTTATTTTTACTTTTTCTTTATTTTCGTTTTAGAAATTTTTAGTGTTTCGAGTCGTTCGCCCAAAAATTTCGTGATAACGGGTCCTATTTTTCTTGACAGGAGAGGAGATAGGTAGATCCATCATGAGGAGGATGAACGAGACGACGAGGAGTGCCCCAAGAAGGCGCTCGACGCTTAGGAGAAGGATGAAATCGACTGGAGGAAGAAAGACGGAGTTTAGAGCCCAAACGAAGACGAACAGCAGAAAACAAGGCTCACTCGGCCGAGCATACTAGTCACTCGGCCGAGTACAGAAGTTCGTCCGGCCGAGCCGCTCACGAACGAGGGAAGTCTGCTGTACCCAACTCTCTGTCTATTTTCCTCATTTCATTATAACTGCTACTCGGCCGAGTATATATATTCACTCGGCCGAGTGAAACGGATACCCTCCTAGGGCGAGTCATGCCGATTAGCTTGAGTCACTCGGCCGAATGGACTTACTCCACTCGGCCGAGGCTGGCAAAGCCACTCGGCCGAAGCGATATCGGGGGGGGGGGGGAAACTTTCAATGGTCTCGCTCGGCCGAGTGACCACGTCACTCGGCCGAGTCGTAAGTTTTATTATATAAGGGCCGAGGGGGGCTCATTTTTCGAAATCCCAAAACCCCCCAAGCGCCCGACGCTCCAGCTCCCCTCGCCCGATCTCGCTTCGCTCAAACCCTCACTCGCCCGGACGACCTCGCCGCGCCGCCGCTCGGTCCGCCACCGCCGGCCGAGCACACGCCGGTGCCTCGCCCGAGTCGCCGTCGGCGGCACGCCGTCCGATCACCTCCGGTAACCCTGTTTTCGCCGTTTTCTCCTCTTTTCGTGTATTTCTTGAGGATCCATGTGCTAAACGCCCCCTAACCCAAATCAATTCCTATATCTATCCATTATACCCCTATTGCTCCATACATTTTGATTATTACTCGCTGATATCGCTTTTTCATGCGCAGGTTGCTTTTTGGAGCTTAGGGGAGCTCAGGGGAGCTTCTACGGGCTGCTCAGGACTTCGTGGAGACGCGGACTTCGCACGCTTCCACTGCTTAGCACTCGAGGCGTGTTTGGGTATACTCTTTCCATTCTTTTACACGCACCGCACTTTTTTAACTTTTTCGGCGCGCGCTCGGGGCCGATATGCCGCCCCGGACACGGCCGCGGTCGACGAGAGCTTCCGCCAAGCGGAAGCGGTCGGACGAGCCCGGCCCCTCCCACTTGGAGGAGGACTCTCCTCCGCCTTCCCCCACACACCCCGCATAGCCTGCAGGCCCCGCACACCCCGCACAGCCTACAGCGCACCCACAGCCCGCACAGCCCGCACAGCCACTCCCCGCCGCTGCACAGCCACCACCACCGGCTCCACTGGTTGGGCCGCTCGGGATCACGTTCCGAGACGACGCACACCGCGCCGTCTTCGACCGTATCTCCCAGCGCTCGATCGTACCCTCCATGTTTGCACACCTCGCTGACCTTGGACGCCTGGGGGTACTAGAGGGGATACTCACGTTGTACGACAACGTGGGTTGGCACGACTTCCTTCAGGTGTCGGCGGACACGTTCACCCGCCCGACACTTGAGGTTTTGAGTTCGATCGCCCGGACCGATGAGGGATGCTCATTCAGGTTCATGGATCGAGAGTGCCAGGTCACTCTCGATATGATGAGAGCGTTCTTCTCATGGCCCGCAGTCCTCGGAGCCGATCGCGGTTACGGCCCTACCCACATCCCCCCACCTTCCTTCGACGCCGGCGCCTTCTGGGCCCGGATTACAGGCCACCACGCCGCCTTTGACCCTAGTAGGGCCAAGGCCTCGGCCATTGTCCACCCCTGCCTACGTATTGCCCAGCGCCTCATGGCGACCACCTTTTTGGCCAGATATGAGCCGGGCACGATGTCTACGCCAGAGCTCTACATGCTCTATGCGATGACACGTCCCAGAGCTCTATCTAGGGATGGACACGAGCTTGTCCCCGCCGTCGTGATCGACATTGCGGCTTGGTTTTTAGACCGCATCATTGTATCGGTGGGCGCTCGCTCACCGATCTGCTGCGGCGGTCTGATCACCCTGCTTACCATGATGACGGGCGAGGACCTACCTGACGACCTGCGGAGAGTATCGGGCCCCACTTCTTTGTCGATTGATGTCATGGCCCGGATGAAGATGCTTCGTCCGCATGGTGAGCGTCACTGGGTCTGGTTGCACGGCCCCTACGGGGCCGATTACATGATTCTCCCGAGCCCTGCTCGGACCCATATTGCACCAGCCCACGTTGACTGGCTCCCAGAGATGGATGTCCTCATCCCCGCCGCCTACGTGCTCGAGGCCGAGGAGGCCGAGCAGGCCCACGCTGCCCACGCTGCCCAGGCTGCCCCCGCAGACCCTGCTGCACACCCTGCCGAGCCTGCCGCCGACCCTGTTGACCCAGTGGCCCCTCAGCCCATACCAGTCGTTTCCGCTGCTCCTGACACTTCTGTCCCCACCTCTGTCAGTGTCGAGAGTACTTTTTCTGAGCCCACTTCCACCACTGTCACCACTTCCGAGGCTGTCCCCACCACTCCCGCTGCCACCTCTGTCCCTCTGACCGTGGAGCCTCTTTGCTCCGCACTCCCCGAGCGCCCGCCGACCTTTGTCGAGCATGGAGAGCCCTCGTTTGCTGCGGTCGTGGAGACCATGGCTAGCATGATCTCCGCTGGGATTGCGCCTTTTGGTCCACACAGTTCCGCCCCAGCGGTAGAGTCCTCTGTCTCCACAGCCGCCGTATTCTCCGAGAGCGTCGTGGCGTCTGTCCACACTTCTGGGCCACTGACCTCTCTTGCCACCTCGTTGCCACTTTTGCACACTTCCTTTGCTGCCGCTGCCTCTACTTCTCACCAGCCGGCGTCCCGGCCTCACACTGAGGCCAGGCCCACATTTGCTGGCGCGGCACCTTTTGTCCCCTTCCCTGCTGAGCCCGTTACATACTCCACACGGGTACGCCAGCCTCGCCCTGCGCAGCCTAGACCGGTGCGTCCCTCTGCACCACCCCCGCCCGACACTGTACTGCAGAGCATTCGTGCTCTTGAGTTGGCGGTGGGCGGTCTCAGAGGTGACCTTAGGACCCTGTCCTCCACCGTCTCTACGATGGCTGGACGCTTTGACCTGATCCCTCAGATCCACTACTGCCTGACACAGATCTTAGAGCGTCTCCCGCGCGTACCCCCACCCACCCAGCAGGTTCCCACACACACTTCCACACACACTAGACCTGCTCCCACTTCCACGCCCACCTCAGCTCAGCAGCCTACACCACCACCACCACCTCCTCCACCTCGGGACGGAGACGGTGCAGCGCCACCTTCTTAGGCACCCCTGATGCCTTAGTCTATTCCTGCCGTTATGCTGCCCGTTTCTGCTGGGTCCCGTTGCATTTTTGTACGCCCCCCCTCCCCTCACTTATTTTGAGATTCTCATTTTGCCGTATCTATTTATATATCCTTTTTGGGAGAGGGAGAGTTTTTGGTGACACATCTATACTCGTATCACTCATATCTGTGCATGCATCATATCCGCATCATATTTTCATTTCTTTATTTTTCGTTTTATTATTTTTTTTCTTCTTTCCATCATGCATGCATCCTCACTTGCCCTTCACATTACTTGTCTCTCTGTGTGCCACACTTTGCACATTGAGGACACTGTGCCGTTTAGCTTGGGGGAGTGAGTTCTCACGTTCTTTTCCGTTTTGCCACCTTTATTTTTAGTTTTTCACGCCACTTTCCGCTTTTGCACTTATTTGCACTTATTTTCATCATTTTTTCTCATTTTACCATGCATCACGTTTTTCTTATTTCTCTGCGTGCCGCATTGTAAATAGTTCTATTTTTCCTTTATCTTTATTTATTTCTTTTTTTTTCATCTCATGCTAGAGATGAATTTTCTGTGATGATGTCTACGTGGAGTTAGCTTATTCTATATGCATGCTATATTTGTCGTGTCTTAGATTTTATTTCTGATATCATATGCTATGACTTGCTTTGCATTTAGAAATAGTAACCCACACTTTTTCCACATGAAAATGGATGAAATTTTATTATTAGCTGAGCCTGAATATTCATATGTATGCTATCACAGAAAACACACCAAGATTCACGCATTGAATGCCTATATCTGGAGTACTGATTTCTTTTCCTTTATCACTTCTATATGCATGAATTGTACACTTCACTTCAGGATGATTGGATGATGATTAGCTATGATATATCTGGATTAGTTAGCTTTTTTGTGATCAAAACTGAGTAGATTAGATTACCCTGCTGAAGTTGTCGTGCATGTCTTATAGAGTGAGCCGAGAGTTATATATTTTTCTTTCTCCACAAATCTTGAACATCATTTCTCTACTTTTAAAAATCATTGGTGAATCTCCCCTTAGTGATTCTATTTCATGGCATTTCCCCCGCTATTAATTCCTAGCTCCAAATCCCCTATTCAAAAAAAAAAATAATAATAAAAGAGAGAAAAACATTCTTGTATATCATTATCTCTCTCTGAGTTGGGATCATTGTGTATATATTGCTTATTGCAAAGAAAAAAAAAAGAGAGGAAAAATCCTCAATCAAAGATCCCATCTCACTTTCTTTCTCTCCTCTTTCTTTTCGTTGCTTTTGGAGCTATATATATAAAAAATGGGGATGTAAATATTTTTGTGCCACCACGCTTATAGATAAGCTTGGGGGAGGGGATCCATTGATGAGTGAGAGAGTGACTACTTGACATTGCACGACAACCTAGGCTAAGTAATATTCTGTACTTGGTGAGATTGTTTCTAGCTTTACGAAATCCAGAAATCTAAGCCTAGCGTTCATTTCATGAAATCCATACTTTTCTATTCTCTCTAATCTATAGTGTGATACTCTTATACTCCAGATAGAAAGCGTTCAATTG
Source organism: Scilla litardierei (assembly GCA_030789695.1). Lineage (NCBI taxonomy): Eukaryota > Viridiplantae > Streptophyta > Magnoliopsida > Asparagales > Asparagaceae > Scilla > Scilla litardierei. The sequence continues at coordinate 356,896,502 of CM061142.1, read as the reverse complement.
AAAAGTGTGTGATCTGTGATTTGTATACCGCTTTAAATGATTCAGACGATGTTAATTTTAAAATCATTCCGTTTTTCACGATTATATCGTTGTTCGTGGGTTTTCTATTTCTATTTGCACTATTATACTATGATATCAAAATAAAATTCTTTGACAGGTATTTCTCATTCGGTGCATGTTATAAGAGTAAGTGAAACCCACGTCCTGAGAAAATGATCTAGCATCCCACCTCTTCGCTTCTTTCTTTCTTTCTTCCTTCATTGTTTCCATTTCGTTTTCATTCTTCTTCGCTTTTCATTTTTTTCGTTTTTCGCCGTTTTCGTTTTCCGAATCCACCGGGTTCGCCTTTTACTTATCTTCCTCGAGGACGAGTAAGAGGCAAGCTTGGGGGATTTTGATCACTCCTTATTTTACACCCTTTTTCCGTGTATTTGCATGCCATTTAGATTGCCCAAATCATGTTTTTCACGATATATCGACGATATTGCGATGCTTTTCACGATTTGTTGTTTTTGTCGCATTTCAGGTGATTTGGCGCGACTTGGAGTGATCTCGAGATACGCTTACTCTAGACGGCCACCGACGACCTCCCCGAGGGGTATTTTGCTATTGGAGAGGAGCGGAAGAAGAATGGACGTCGCAGGAGCGACGAGGAGGCCAAAACAATCAGATTGGGCATTTTTTGTGTCCCACTCGGCCGAGTGGAGGAGCCACTCGGCCGACCAGCGAGGCACTGCTCGGCCGACCCGTTCAGACACGATTTTCATGTGTACTCGGCCGAGCGACGGAGACCACATCGGCCGAGTGACGATACCACGTCCGCCCGAGTGGCGCCCAGACGAAGCCCCTCCAAAATATCGAAGTTTCTGTTTTTCGGCCACCTGAGCTTCAGAAGACCCACTCGGCCGAGTGGATTATCCCGTCCGCCCGAGTGCAGTGAAGCCGTCGGCCGAGTGACGACAACTCACTCGGCCGAGCCGCTCCCGAAGTGAAGACCCCTGAAGGCCCCGACTTACTGGAAAAGTACAGGGTTTCTTACTCGGCCGAGCGACATTTGTCACTCGGCCGAGTGCGATGCGCTGCCTGTAGCGAAATTTGCGGAAAACAGGCTGTGCAGGGGCGTTTTGGTCAAGATTTTTGGACGATTTTTGGGGCTATTTAAGCCATGCTTTTACCCTAGTTTAGAGAGCCATCTCTTAGATTTTTTGCAGCTTTTTAGATTACTTTTTAGCTTTATTATTGTGATTAGAGAAGAGGAAAAACTTGGATTTTTGTTGGATTAAATTGAAGAGCTCCATTGGTTTGCATCTCTCTTCCCTAAAAATTCTATTTTTATTGTTTATCTCAATATTTGTGATGAATTCCATTGCTTATTTCATTGATCAAATTTGTGATATTGCTATGATTTGTGAGTAGTCACCACGTCTTGGGGCGTGGGGATGAACCCTACGAGCCCTATTTCATAATTGTGATGAATTGGTGGAAATTGAGCTAGGATTGTTATTTGAGATTGGATTGGGATCGATTTACTAGGGATGGCTAGGTATTCATATCAATTGGGATTTGCAAGAGATTGGATCCCAATTCGATAGGAAACCCTAGAAATCCGAATTGGGTTGGAGTCAGATTTTCGAAGTATCGGTTTGCAAGAGATTGGACCGATATTAGGATTTCCGGGTGCAATTCCATGCCAATACCTGTTTGCAAGAGATTGGACGGGTAGGAACTATCCCAATCTAGATCGTGGACCGAGTTTGCAAGAGATTGGGCTCGGTGCGCGATTGGACGATGATGTTGATCCTAATGCTAGCTTCCCTAGGCTAGGGTTTGCAAGAGATTGGACCCGAACCTAGGAAAGCTATAGACCGGCAATAGCGCGAGAGCGTGAGCTTGGTTCTACATTCAGTTGCAACTAGTTCATCCGAATTCTCATTCTAGCAATTTTAATACCGACGAAACACTCTTATGAAATACGGTGAGTAGCGGGGATTCCCCAGTCCCTAGACGTTCTTTATTTGATTTGATACTTCGCACATTTGTCTGACGATTGTGACAGGATCGCCCAAGGCAATTATCTCTCTCGAATAGCCAGGTTGATTAGGAACAAGCACGGTCATTCGTCCTCCCTGTGTTCGATACCCGCTCGCTGCTATACCGTGCGCTTGCGGTAAAACTACAACCGTCGCTCCAGGACGTGTATCTGGGGCACGATCACGGTCCACAACTCATACGAGTCTTCCACCGTTAGGTACTCGGCCTTCAGGGTCCGATCGATATGGCGTCTGATATAGATAATTGCTTTCGCTTTATCTATATCAGAAACCTTATCGCCTATAGCGATGGCGTGACTCAATCCCTGTGCTCGTAGATGGAATTTTATATCCAACTGCCAGCTTAAGTAATTCTTTCCTGAAGCATCCAAAACGTCGAAATCGACGCTCGCAATTTTGGCCATTTATCACTCTAGCATGTAAAAAGATAGCATTAATTAGATATTTTCACAGAAAAATAAATAATCAAGCACATCAGACATAAATATTTGCTGCGTGGATCGGCTAATCACCATAATTAATTACAGTCCATTACAGTCCCAAAAAGAAAGAAAGTACAACTCGGGAATCCCCGTGGGGCCCCTATTCTTCTGGAATAGTCCTTCATCTTCTTGAGGTGTCCACCGGGCTTGTAATTTTACAAAATTATCATCACTACATTTTTCTCTCAAAAAAAAGAAAATAATGCATGAAAAATAAAATGGTGATCACTAGCCGATCCAAAACCACAGCAAATATTAATCATTCGTCGCAGGCAGTTATAATGCAGCAGGCATCATCACAGGCAGTTTATACATCACATGCAATTTATTCATCACAGGCAGTTTATAATGGAAAATGAAATCTACCGTTTAAAAATTATTGGACCACTAGGCAACGGCATACACCGTTAGGTTAGTTGACTAACGGCAGAGCGGTCGCATGATCTTCTTAATTTTTAAACGTTTAAAGAAAATCATATAATCCAAGTATAATGGCGATGAGTAAAAATCAAGTGTAATTTTGTCCAGATTATAGCGAAAAGAAATCGCAATTAAATCTGAAAATTTTTTGAAAATTCGAAAAATTTTCTGGGTCAGAAACCATAGTTAGGGTTTTGGGGTACGCACGCCGGGCCCGTAGCCGCTACTGGCGGGCGGGCCCGTCCGTCACAGCAGGCGGCGGTGGGGGGGGTGCCGCTGCAGGCGACAGGGAGGGGGGGTCCCGCCGCTGCAGGCGGCGGGGGTTGCCCGCCGCTCCAGGCAGCGGGGAGCCCCGCCGTCGCAGCGGCGGGGGTTGCCCGCCGCTGCAGGCGACGGGGTTTGCCCCCGCCTGCGGCGGCGGGGTTTGCCCGCCGCTGCAGGCGGCGGGGAAGCCCCCGCCTGCGGCGGTGGGGAGCCCCCGCTTGCGACGGCGGGGGGTTGCCCCCGCCTGTCGCGGTGGGGGTTGCCCGCCGCTGCAGGCGGCGGGGAGCCCCCGCCTACGGCGGCGGGGGTTGCCTGCCGCCAGCGGCGGCGGGGAAGCCCCCGCCTGCAGCGACGGCGGGTGCCCGCCACCGCAGCGACGGCGGGAAGGCCTCGCCGCTGCCGACGACGGGGGGTGGCGTGGGTGAACCCTTTTTAGGGTTTTGGCGATTTTTGGAGAAAAAAATGGGTTAAAATCCGATTTTTAGTGGGATAAACCAGTTTTATTCTACCAAAAAGACGTTTTATTGAAAAAGGTTGATTTTTAACAATAAAAACGATACAGTTTTGATCGATTGATCCAAAAAAAATTGAATCACCACATATGCGCATATGCAAAATTTAGATCTAGGGATTCAGGATTACCTCTAGATCCTACCCGCCGGATCTAGCGACGTTCGGTGAAGGAAGCCCGTTCGCGTTGCGTTCGTCCGTCGGCAGGGGTTCGGCTTAGCTTCGAGCGTGCTGATAACGTGTTGTAAACTTGACGGCTATGGAGACCATAACCCTATATTTATAGTGGTAGGGTTACATAATGGGTGGATACCCACTAACAGGTAGGCCCACCAAAAGCCCGTTTATAACAGCGTAAAAATATTTAGCGGCACAGACGCATTCGGCGCAGAACAAAAAATTCGGCGTAAAAACAATAAATTCGGTGCGGGCGCCTTCGGCAAATTTGGCGTAGAACAACAAATTCGGTGCGGAACAAAAAACTCTGTGTAGAACAACAAATTCGACACGGGCACCCTCGGCGCAGAATAACAAATTAGCGAAAAAAATTACGCGGGGCGCATTCGGTGCGAAACAAAAAATTCATCGTAAAAAGTTTAGCCCGCGCCGCGCGCCGCCTTAGGCGCGGTTAATTATAGCAAGCCCTCTCCAACTGCCTTGGGAACGATTCCCTGCCTTGAGAACGATTCCCGTGGGTTAAGATCGTCTTTTCCACTACAGCTTTGGACATGCTAAGGTTTATTAAATGTTTTGAATCCAAGTTTATTAAACTTCAATGGATTTTAATGCAAGTGGACCTACTTTGCACATGTTATTAAACTTCAATAATATGACTTAATATGTCTATTAGTTAAATTAGGTGTGTTTATTAAATATGAGACTTCAGTGAATTAAGTTCAGTGGTTTAATATGTCTATTAGTGACTTAATATGTCTATAAGTGTATATTAAATATGTCTATTAGTTTATGGGCTTTGTCTTCAGTGACTTAAAGTAGGCATGTTGGACCCACTTTAATCCATAGATTATTAAACTTCAGTGGATTGAAACCCATTCAATGGATACGTCTCATTTTTTTGCCTCGACCCACAAAAAATCTGGCTCTATCCTTGTGCAGTTTTTTTGGCTCCACCCACAAAAAATCCGTCTCAATCTGTCCCAGATTTTTTGGCTTTCAATCCATGTGTAGTGTTTTTTTGCCTCGACCTTTGGGCGATGAGAAGAGATGGCCATTTTTTGCCTCGAGCTTTGGGTTTGCATTTATGAGGAGAGAGTGAGTGAAAGACTGAAGAATGCTTTTTCACTGGCCTTGACACTATTCGTCTCGGTTTGTCACCGGCCTTCCACATGAACTGACATCACAATCCCAATTCTACCCTTGACACAATTGTTGTTGGAAGCCCCTATTAGTAATTTCTTGCCTCGAGCGTGAGAGTATGTAGCCGTAGTAGCCATGGTTCGAGGAATTTAAAATTTTTGTTTTTTCCCCAACAGTTCCCAACCCAAATTAAAGATTCCCCAAAACTTTCGCAAAACATGTCGTCCTGTTCAAAATACAATCGAATTATATGAAACAGCTTGCATCCATTCATCCGTTGTTTGTTAAAATGACTTCTGACCAGCCTGTTCAATTCGGCTGCAGGTTAAGCTAAATGGTGACGACGGTAACGCTTACCCTTTTTCGTCGAAGGGTTGGAAAAAGGAGAAGAGAGGGGCAGTTGATTTCACTCCACAGTCTCCACTCGTTAAGTCTTAGCCCAAAATCGCCACTTTAATTTTTTATTATGAAATAATTTTGGTCGAAAGAAAATACTGGGCTTTTAACTAATTTCTAATTCCATCTGATATGTGCTCTCGGTTATCAAAGCTCAAGAAAATAAGGCACAAAATGCCCACAAAATACTGTTGTGGAGACAACCGAGGGCTCTTAACTATTTTAACCTCAGATTACAATTTTAACATCATGCCCACAAATTAATGTTGAACACCCTTGAACAAACGAATTTTTTTTTCTAGAGCCCTTGGTTATCAATTGTAATAGTTAAGAGATCACGAAATTTTTTTTTCTATACTGTTGTGGATGCGAAAATTGTAAGAAATTACTAATACTGTTTACAATTTTAAGCTCTCGGTTTACAATACTGTTTACAATTTTAAGCTCTCGGTTTACAATACTATTTACAATTTTAACATCATGCCCACAATTTTAACATCATGCCCAGAAAATAACTTACAATTTCGTTTGTGGGCAATAATTTAGCACAAATTGGCATCGACTTCCTCTCTTCTGGCAAAATGGCATCGACATCCCCTTTTCCCACGACCAGACTTGGCTGCCCCCTCTTCAAGATGGCATCAACTTCCTCCTTTGTGTGCTGATCGATGTTCGAACCGCGCCTTCGGGTTTCGGGAGCGCAAAGAAGACATTGCTACCCGGGTCTGACATTGCAGAGGTCGAGCGGGATGAAGGCGTCTTAGAGGTTTGTGCAATGACGAAGACCCCTGCGGGATGAAGGCTCTCTCTCATTCTTCTCTTTGGTGTTGTACGTCTTCTCGATCTTCTCATTTGGAGGAGGAGGAAATGGAGCTTTTTTCTTGCCGAAACAAACTCTCAAAGGAATGGGGATGAAGGAGAGAAAGAGGGTGATAAAGGAGTGAGGTTTAATGAAAAAAATAAGCCACATAAAAGAGGCAGATTTTTTCCATAAATAAATCCAAAAAATTATAACTGACACCAGCATCACTACGACCTCGTGCGATAGACATGAAACCCTAAAATTTGGGCGAACGGATCAAAAACTGGAAATAATCTAAAAGTTGGAAAGTAAAATAAAATTACCTTGTGGGTTTCAATCGCATCGAGTCCGTCTTCGATCCTGTGAGCCTCCGTCGCATGCGCGGGGGTAGGAAAGAAGAGAAGACGATGAAAGAAGCGAATAAGAAGTAAAGAAGAGAACAATTGAAATCAGCCAACAAATCCGATGAAGACGAAGAAATCGACGATGAGTCCTTCGTTAAATCCCTCCTTTCAGCGAGCAAAGAGAGTAGATCGTTGGATCCAAACGACATAAATCTCTTCTTTCTCCTCTCTTCTTTCTCTCAAAATATAACCGATATTCTAACACATTTTTTGCAGATCAATAATTTTTTTCCAAATTTGGTTTAGTTTAAGTTCATTTTAAAATTTTCAATATTGGATTTTATTTACCTTTCGAAATTTTATAATCCTTTTTTTCACTGATTAACAAACAACGGATAATGTTACCTTTACGGTTGGAACCAATGATGAGTACCCTATCATATCCGAAATTTTAAAAAAACCATTTTTTGTGTTAATTTTAACGGCAAAAAAAAGGGAAGCCAAAATGGCGGTTTCAGACTCATGGATTATCCAACCGCTAACAAATTATAATTATCTCATTAAGGCGATAACTTAAAATATTTTTAAAATATGTTTTTAAAAATATTTTTAAATATTTAGTTCACGGGATGGAAAATAATTATGGAAAAAACCCCGACTTTTTTTACTCAATGTTTTATCTCTACCATTTTTTCCTTCGGTACAAAAAGAAGTTATATGTACTAAAAGTCGAACCAAAGCGGGGGAGAAAATTAAAAACAGAGACTTGGACTTCTAAAGAAGATATCTTTTCATCTTCGTGATCGTCCTCGCGACCTTCGACGATCTTCTTCAAGATCCGAAACCCTAGAAAGTGTTGGAGAGGAAACCAAAAAACCCTAACACTACTACTACTCGATCTTCGCGATCCCGATCCTTTTGAGCGCTGTGTTCCTCACGCTCTCAGGCACCGAGCTCATGCACATCAAACCCCCGCCCTGCTCCAATCCGCTCATATAATTCCTCACCTCTTTCCTTATCATCTCCTGCATCACCGCCAAGAAGAAGAAGAGGGGGGAACAGCATCCAGCAGCAAAAAATGAAAAAATCTGGGAAAGACTGAAAGCTTTGAAATAAGGAATAACAAAATTATAGCCGCAAAATGTATGCTACAACAGAAGGGGGAAATCACTTAAACAAAGAATTAGAAGAAGAAGACAACCACGATTCTCATGATTTATACAGGGGATGACTATTCAATTTAAAAAGGGAAATTCACCTCCTTGCTACGAAATCTCGAGCAGTATTTGGGGCTAGGGTTCGAACTGGATGCGGATTGATCGATGAAAACAGTGGAGACTTCAGAGAGAGAGAGAGAGAGAAGGCGAGAGAGTCAATTTGGGGCGAGCTTTACTTCGCATATAACGGGTTGCATCTGAAAAAATCTGTTCGACCCGTTAAGCCACCCTTTTATGGTTGTTTTTGGAGTTTCTGATCATCCGCAGCTGTCGACGCCGGTGATCTCTCCAGGTTCATCGCCACCAGCATGATCGGCGGCGGCGCCTGCTGTGGTGGCAAGATAGTCAGATCCGATGAAGCAGCCTCGATCTGATCGGCTCCAGGCAGCGAGAGGCTGAGTGAGCTGATCGGATCGTTGTCCTTGAATCGGACGATAAATCTCGATTGGTACCGTCCGTGGAACCGGACGATAAATCTCGCAGTGCTCTATCCCCCTTTCTCTATCTTTTACCCAAAATCCCAACAAAAGAGAGTGTGAGCAGCAGCAAAAAGGTTTGAACTGTGAGAAATTGTGAGGTTAATTGCTTTTTTAAGCTGAGAGAGAGTGTGTGTGCGTGAATTGAGGAGCCCTTTTGAAACAGAGGAATAAGAGAGGACAGGTCACAGCACTCCTCATTACTGCTTTCTTGGAAAATCTCTCAACAATCAAATGTCTCTTGTTCTCCCCCAAAAACACCTTTACTCTTCCCAATACAAAGAGACTCTTGCTCTCCCCTATGTCACGCAAAGAGTTATCAAATGGGACCCACAAATCAAAAGGCTGTCTTCCAAAATACAAATAATTCCCCTCAAAACTTCGTCTCAACCGTTGATTCCCCTAGTTTTAATCTGAGCCGTCTTTCTATCAACCAGTTTGTCCTAGTCAGCTTGTCCTAGTCAGCCCTAGGATTCAAAAAACACTGTCAAATGTATAATAGATTTTTTAATAAAAGTTCTTATGTAACGATTAGTACCATAGCGCTAACAAAAAGCGCTATATATGGTATTACTTGGATAGTGCTTTAACAAAAAGCGCTATCTAAGTGATTTTTACCTTAATTTTGATTTATTTTTATTTTCTATAAGTGCAGAAGCGCTATACAAGAGCTCACTTAGATAGCGCTTTTTAAAAGCGCTATCTAAGTGGCGTTACCCAAGCCAAAATCTGTAGTAGTGGATACTTTTATTTTACTGCAATATTTTTCTTTTTGAGAGAAATTTGTAAGTGAGTTATACATGTAAAAAGTAGAAGCTGAAGGACCACCCCATCGAGATGAAGGCGCTAGCTTAAAGAAAAAAGGGGCTTTTTCTCAAAAGTTCCCGAATTGTCTTTAATTTTATGCACTTTTTATGGTATGTAACTTATTAGACTTTTATTTTTATAGTATCGGCTGGCTGATCCACATAGCTCTAAATTATTTTTCTTGCCTATACATTAAATGCGTGGATGTTTTACTTTAAATAGTTAAATAATTCATGCTATCTTAATGTTGCAAGATTATATGCGTGGATGTCTTACTTTAAATAGTTAAATAATTCATGATGTCTTTCGTTTATGTTGCTAGATTGCACAAATGGCCAGACTTGCGAATGTCGATTTCTCGGTCCTGAAGGCCGATGGGTCGAACTACTTGAGTTGGCAGTTGGACCTGAAGTTCCACCTGTGCTCTCATGGGTTCAGTCTAACACTCACAGAAAAGGCAACAACAAGTACTGCCGCAGCCGAAAAGGATGCTTCTAAAGAAGCCCCTAATACAGAAGAAGTTTCCGATATACTTATGGCGAAAGCCATTATTTATATCAGGAAACACTTAGACTCGACCCTGAAGGACGAGTATTTTACTGTAGAGGATCCTTATGAACTGTGGGACGCACTTGAGGAGAGGTACAGACATCAAAGGGATGTCATACTCCCTCGTGCACAGTACGAGTGGACTCCGCATACATGATTCCAAAACCGTAGCAGAGTAAAACTCAGCACTATTCCGAATCACCTCACGCCTGAAGTTGTGTGGTGAGAATGTGTCTGAGAAAATATTGCTAGAGAAGACGTTTACGTCTTTTCATGAGAAGGACATGATCCTCATGCAACAGTATCGTGAGAGAAAGTTCACTAAGTACTCTGATCTGCTCTCATGCCTCCTAATGGCTGAACAAAATAGCGATTTATGGTTGCCACTCATAACCTGTGCCCTCCTGGCTCCGCTCCACCTCTTCCTCCTGTAGAGGCGTATTTTCTATCTTCCCAGAAGAAGAAGATGGATAAGAAGACAAAGTTCCAAAGATGGAAAGAACAGAAGCAGCGAAAAAAGGCTACTCCTCAAGCTCCTGCCCAGAACCAGAAGTTCATGGCAAAGAAGCAAAAGTGGACGCCTAACAAAGTTGGTACTCCCAAGAAAGACTGGGAGGATAAGTGCTCTAAATGCGGAATGACTGGACATTGGTCCAGAATCTACCGCACTCCCAAACACCTACAGGACCTCTACCAGGCAAGTCTCAAGCCTCACGCTGAGACAAACCTGATAGATAGCGCAGCGTTACCAGAGACTACATGGAATCCAGAAGATTTCATGGAAGACGACCTCTTTAGTCATGGATCATCTGCATTTTATTTTCTAGCAATGTATCTTCCTTTCCTGTAATGTATTTGCCTTATGTTTTTCAAATTCCATGTCAACTATTCAGCATCTTAATATAAATGAAAGTAGTTTCTTTTCGTATTATTTATTGCTTGAATGTTTTTCTTATATATAGATATGGAATCCATATGCCTAGTGGACAGTGCATCAACGCACTCAATCCTTCAAAATACAGACTACTTTACGAGCATTAGTAGCTATTCTGGTCCATTGAGAACAATCTCAGGACCAGCTGATATAATAGAAGGATCAGGGGAAGCAATCATATTGCTCCCCAATAACACACTCATCAAAATTAGAGATGTGTTATACTCACCTAAATCAATCCGAAACCTCCTACGCTTTAAAGGTATCTGTTTAAACGGGTATCACTTAGAGACAGTCGATGATAATAAAAAGGAATACTTGCACGTAACGTATCTTACAAATGGTACAAAAACCATTGTGGAACGTTTCGGGGGACTCCCCACGGGACTCTACCAAACAAGTATTCACTCTCCAGAAGCATTATTAATGGAGCACCTGCAGTGCCCCCAAACACCAGAATTCCAACTCTGGCATAGTAGACTAGGACACCCTGGATCTGTATGATGTACCGTATCATAAAAAGCTCAAGGGGTATAAATTTGAAGAACTTGAAGATTCTTCAAAAAAAGGTAAATTTCCATGTCCACCCTGTTACAAGGGTAAAATTATTACGAGACCCTCTCCACTTAAAGTGGACTTGGAGTCTCCAAGCTTTATGGAAATAATCCATGAAGACATTTGTGGGCCTATACACCCATCAAGTGGTCCTTTCAGGTACTTTATGGTTCTGATAGACGCATCTACTAAGTGGTCACATGTGTGTCTACTGTCCACCCGTAACTTAGCATTGTCTAGGCTTTTACCTCAGATAATCAGGTTGCGGGCCTACTTCCTCGACTACCAGATAAAGAAACTTCGTCTGGACAATGCGGGGGAGTTTACATCACAAGTCTTTCTAGACTATTGCCAAGCACAAGGTATTGAAGTCGAACATCCTGTAGCACATGTTCACACCCAAAATGGGTTAGCAGAATCCCTAATTAAGAGACTGCAATGGATTGCTCATCCATTATTACTTCAATCCCAGTTGCCAGTGAATGCATGGGGTCATGTAATATTGCATGTTGCATCCTTAATAAAATTAAGACCTTCTGGAGGTCAGTCATCTTCTCCTATGCAATTAGCACTTGGAGCTCCACCAATTGTCTCACACTTAAGAATATTTGGTTGTGCAGTATACGTCCCTATAGCAGCACCACAGAGGACAAAGATGGGTCAACAACGTCGTCTAGGCATTTATGTTGGGTTTGACACGCCCTCCATAATAAGATTCCTAGAACCCCTTACGGGAGACGTTTTTAAGGCACGTCTAGAAGGCTATGAATTTAATGAAACATCATTTCCAAAACTAGGCATACAAACTAAGAAGCCTGAAGTGTCAGAGAGTATCACTTGGAATACAAAGACACTAAGTCAGTTTGATCCGCCCATAAGCCAGTGTGAGGAGGAGGTCCTGAAGATTCTCCATATCCAAAACAATGTCCATCTCTTGCCGGACAAATTTACTAACAACCAGAAGATTGTCAGATCACACGTCCCTGCTGCTAACACTCCAGCTAGGATTGACATACCGCAAAATAGATGTAATCCACCTGTAGCAGATATGGTTGGACCTCTTAAAAAGAGAGGACAACCACCGGAATCCAAGGACCAAGTCCCTCGAAAGAGTAGGACCCTTGGCAATGGTAAAACAATACCACCACAGGATGCTACAATAAGCCATGCTCCCCCATCTCTCCCAAACTCTCAAACAGAGGAAAAACCGGGAGAAAATGAAGTTTTGATACATTATATACGAACTGGGGAGTATTGGGACAGAAAGAGCACAATTATAGAAGACACATTTGCGTGTAATATTGCCATCAACGTCGCATACTGCGACAATGATATTGAACCACACTCTCTGTCAGAATGTCAAAGTAGAGATGATTGGCCAAAGTGGAAAGCGGCAATAGGAGTGGAGTTGGATTCACTCACAAAACGCAAGGTCTTCTGACCTAGTGTCCAGACACCAAAAGGTGTAAAACCTATGGGTTATAAATGGGTATTTGTTAGAAAAACAAATGAACAAAATGAGGTCGTTTGCTATAAAGTAAGGCTTGTAGCGCAGGGGTTTACCCAACGACCAGGGGTGGATTTTGAAGTCACATACTCCCCGGTCATGGATGTGATCACCTTCTGATTCCTCATTGGCTTAACAGCTCAAGAGGGTTTAGATATGCAGCTTATGGACGTCGTGACTACATACCTATATGGCAATTTAGACCGAGACATCTATATGAGATTGCCTGACGGTTATTCTTTGCCTGCAGCACTAAAAGAGAGGCAACATGACATCTACTCAGTGAAACTGCAAAGATCATTATATGGTCTAAAACAATCTGGAAGGATGTGGTATAATAGACTTAGCGAATTCCTCACAAAGCAAGGATTTGCAAATGACGCAGATTGCCCTTGCATCTTTATAAAAGCAAAGGCAACAAGATTTGTCATTATAGCCGTCTATGTGGACGACTTGAATCTCATCGGATCTCCTGGAGAGATCACTGAGATTTCTAGAAGCCTGATAGAAACTTTCAAGATGAAAGACCTCGGAAAGTCGAAATTCTGTTTAGGTCTTCAAATAGAGTATCTTAACGATGGGATCCTGTTACATCAGTCAACTTATACATCGAACTTGTTGAAAAAGTTCCAAATGGATAAGTGACACCCCCTCAGTACCCCAATGATCATTAGATCATTGGATGTGCATAAAGACCCTTTTCGACCGCTGGAAGAGGGGGAGGAAGTACTAGGCCCTGAAGTGCCTTATCTAAGTGTAATCAGTGCACTCCTTTACCTGGCTAACTGCACTCGCCCAGACATAGCATTTGCAGTCAACTTACTAGCCAGATATAGTGCTGCACCTACACAGCGGCACCGGGCCGGAGTTAAGCACCTTCTGCGCTACCTCCAAGGTGTTGGATATTGGACTCCCCGGATTTGGTTTTGGATGATGAACAAACATAAATATAATATGAACTAACACTTTGTGAGCGCAGTTATGGAGATCGTCGCCAAATTCACATGAATATCAATTACGACGTCTCAAGACTTCTCAAAGCACGTGATCGTATGCCTAAAGCTTCGTTGAAGCTTATGGACCTTTTTAGAAGTCATGAAGATTCGATTGAAGCTATTGAAGACGGTATCGTCAAGTTTAATTTATAGTCTTTAAGCTTCTTTCGTAGAATGTTAAGCCTTGAGTAGGTCTTACGTTTTAATTCTTCATAACGCTCATATCTTAGCTCTAGGATCTTTGTAGAAGTCCATACAATTCTTCCCGAAGCATCGCGCTTCGTTTCGCGACTTCTTGTGCATGTTAGTTGGTTCAAGAAGAAGAACTGACCGACTAGATGGTGATCTAGTCGGTCAGACAAGCTTCTTGGACCGACTAGTTTCAGTCAGTTAATTCATTGCTCTTTACTGTTTACAGTTAGTCGGTCTAAGTTGACTCACCGACCGACTAGTTTGTGAACTAGTCGGTCAGTGATGCTTCTGTGACCGACTAGTTGAGCTTTCCCTGAACATGCATATTTGAGCTTGAGCTACTGTTTATCTTTAGTCGGTCTGTGCTTATTGATCGACCGACTAGTTGGTGAATTAGTCGGTCAACTTTCCTTCTTAGACCGACTAGTTTAGTTTACTGTACATGCCAAATTTTTCACCATACTTACTTTTTATTGTTAGTCGGTCTATGTTCATTTGGTGACCGACTAGTTGGTGAATTAGTCGGTCAACATTTGTTCTTGGACCGACTAAGTCTAATTCTTCTCAGACTTCAGTTTTATCTGTTAGTCGGTCCACGTTGAGTAACCGACCGACTAGTTGTGAAACTAGTCAGTCAGCTACTATTCTTAGACCGACTGTTCCTTAGTCTGTACTTTGATCTTTTCTCAGTTTACTCATTAGTCGGTTTACGTTAATTGACCGACCGACTAGTTGATGAACTAGTCGGTCGGTGGTTGTTCTTTGACCGACTAGTTGGGTTCAGAAAAGAGCCGTTGGAGCTTTAATTGAAACGTTTTTCTCTCTCTCTCTCTCCTCTATCCTATATATACTTGTTGGGCTGCATTCATTGCTGCTAAGGCTGATATTATTGCAAGTTTAGAGATCAAGAGAAATCATTCCAAGTGCATTCAAAGCTCATTCTTTCCATTCAATAATCTCTCCTCACTCTTACTTCCAAAGAGAGATTCATTGAGTGTGAAGCCTTCCAAGACAAGTGCTTGATTCTAGGTCACCAACATCCCCAAAGCTCTCCATCGCTGATCTACATCTTGGAGCTAGGGTTTGGTGCCACTTCTTCCCCAAAATCATCCTTGCCCTAATTCGTAAGCAATACTCAAGGCATAGGTATTTTGTTCGGTAAGAAGTTTTCTTATTTCATTTCATATTTGATTTGTAAGTTTCACTCTCGGTTGTGAGAGTGTGGTTGTGATCCCGGGTTGTGGGAGTCACAAATTACATTTTGTATGATTTGACTTATGGAGGATTTTCACAAGTATTTCATAGTGGAAATCTTGAGTTAGGGTTTCTAACTCAAGTATCCGGAGGGGATCCGGGTGGTTGGGACGTAGGATCACCGGGAACAAATCGGGGAGACTTGGGTGGATCTGAACCCAGTAACATCTCTTGTTAGCATTGTTAATTTTGTTGTTGTCATTCAATTTAAGCTTCCGCAAATTGATTTGGTAGTTGTTTGCATTATAATTAGGAATTATACTCCTTGTTATTTTTAAAGTACTATTCACCCCCCCTCTAGTACTTGTGCAGTAGCCTGTAGGGCATTACATTTGGTATCAGAGCCAGATACTTAGCTATGTCTGCCAACGACAACAAGACCGTGCGTCCACCTTCCAACTATGACACCTTCAGGAACCGTGAAGGAGCATCTTCGGTGATGGAAGGACATTCCTCTACGAGGCCTCCATTCTTCAACGGTACCAATTACGGGTACTGGAAATGCCGGATGGAAACCTTCCTCCGGAGTGCATCCTTATGGAGGACCACAATGAAGGAATACATCGAGCCCGAAGAAGAAGACTTCGAGAAATGGACAACCGCGGAGGTCGCCGCGGAGGTAAGCAATGCCAAGGCAATGAACGCCTTGCAATGCGCATTGGAGCCCGAGGACTTCAATAAGATATGCACATGTAAGAGTGCATATCAAATTTGGAACTCCCTCCTCATTCTTCATGAAGGGACGAGTAGGGTAAGAGACTCTAAACTCGTAGTTGTGAACAAAGATTACGAAATGTTTCATATGCAACAGGGCGAGAAGATGAAGGAGTATTACGCTCGCTTCGTCGACATCATAAACGAGTTAGAGGCTCTCGGCAAATCATACACCCAAAAGGAGAAGTGTTCGAAGCTTATCGAAGGACTTCCTTCTTCTTGGGAAAAGCGTACCTTCGCCATCGAGGAAGGTAATGACATGAATAAGTACACCGTAGTTCAACTAATGGGTACTTTAATGTCATACGAGGTACGCAAGGATAGCAAGCTCAAATTGCAGGAAAAGATGAAGTCCTATCTAAAGCAAGACGAGCCAAAGAAGAAGGCTATTGCTTTCAAGGCCGCTCCATCCACATCCACATCAACCGATGATGAAGACTCGGAAAACGAGTTGGACTTGGAGTCCATGGCACTCATGGCCAAGAAGTTCAACCGTTTCTTCCGAAAAGGTAACTATAAGAACAAAGCTAAATTTGGTTCTTCTAACGCCTCTTCCTCTCCTTTGTGTTTCAAGTGCAATAAGCCAGGACACATGAAAGCGGAGTGTCCTCTCAACAAACAAAAGGAGAAGTGGAAGGCGCCAAAATTCGATAAGTCCAAGAAGTACAAAAAGGGGTACAAGAAGGGACTCGTCGGAGCAACATTCACCGACTCCGAGGATTCTTCAAGCGGAGAGTCGGACGATGAGCAAGTGGAGCAAGCGCACATGTGCTTCATGGCAAGAGAGGAGCATGATCAAGGATCCTCCTCTTCCGATGATAGTGATGACGAAGGCAACGATGAGGTAACTATGGATGATCTTAGGAATGCTAACTCTCAATTATGGTCAAAATACACTAAATTAGTAAATAGATATACTAAGGTAAAAGATGACCTAGCTAGCATTCAAACCTCGCCTAAGACTATCATCACCAACAACGACACCGTTGTTGAAGAGTTGAGAAATGAGATTAATAATCTCAAATCTAAACTTGAACATGTTAGCATTGATGATCCGGAAGAACATAGGATAGCGGATTTAACTTCTCAAAACTCGACTTTGAGTATTGAGAACGAGAATCTTAAATCTCGTGTTTATGTGCTCACATCGCAAGTATCCAACTTGGATACTTCTATGCGTTCTCTCAAAGAGAAATATGAGAACACATTAGG
This sequence comes from Scilla litardierei, assembly GCA_030789695.1. Lineage (NCBI taxonomy): Eukaryota > Viridiplantae > Streptophyta > Magnoliopsida > Asparagales > Asparagaceae > Scilla > Scilla litardierei. Next base: position 356,879,504 of record CM061142.1, on the reverse strand, counting down.
CCGAATCAATAGATTCAATAAGGGTAAGGACCATTTGGATAAAATCCTAAGTGACTTACTTCCGGCCAATCACCACATTGGTTTGGGGTATACGATGGGATGTCCATCCAAATCGGCCACTACTTTTGTTAGGCCAACTTCCGGTGACTCTACGAGTGGTAGCAAACACTCTATTGGTAGTTCATCTACCAATAGTGCTTCCACCTCGTTCACACCCTCTTTCAGAAAGAAACCCACTTTGGGTGGACCTCCAAAGAAGGGGCATGCTTATATGTACACCAATACCATGCCACGTAGGAACACACGTCCTACTCCACCGCCTCACACATATGATGATTTTTATGCAACACATTCTCGGGCACGTGTACACAATGTGAGACACCCTCACGCACGTGTTCCCACACATGCATATGTTCACCCACAACATCATATGAATAATTCTCATCGTGCACCATTCCATCATGTTCCTTATGCCTATCCACAACATGCATCACGTAGAAATCAACGTCGAATGCATGCACCCAATAGGATGAGGGCTCCCAAGATTTTCACAATTTGGAGCCCAAAGGACACAAGCATGGACGAAAAACAAATGTATATGAATGCGTATTTTTCGGATGTTGTACATAGTAGAAATTATGTGGGGAAGTCTAAGTCCAATTGGACTTGGCTTCCAAAGGTCTAATCTTTTGGACCCAATGACCTTGGGTACCATGATATGTAATTCTCTATCTTTAGGTACTCAAGGAAAAGAAAAAGAAAAGGAGCAACAAATTTAAATTTAGCTCCAAGGAAAATTGGATACTCGATAGCGGGTGTTCAAAACACATGACGGGTAACACTAGTTTGCTCTCCGGAGTGGTTCCCATAGCAAATGGAAACCGCGTCATATTTGGAGGCAACGAGAGCGGAACCATCATAGGTGTTGGTAAAGTGGGTAACCCATCTAAACCCTTAATTAGTGATGTTTATCTTGTTAATGGTTTAAATCATAATCTTATTTCAATAAGCCAACTTTGTGACAAAGGTTACAAAGTTAGCTTTGCGAAAGGATTGTGTCATATTTTAAGAAAAGATAATGATAATTTATTATTTTCCGGCACTCGTCATAAAGATATTTATATTTTGGATCTTCCTAAGTCTTATGAACAATGTCTCGTTGCCAACACAAGTGAACAACACTTATGGCATCGACGCTTTGGACATGTGAACTTTGGAACACTTTATAAGCTTTCAAAATTAAATTCCATTAAAGGTTTTCCGAAGCTTGTTTTTGAAAAGAAAAGTTTTTGTGATTGTTGTCAACGTGGCAAGCTTCCTAAATCTTCATTTAAACCTAAGAAAAGCATTTCTACTAAACGGCCACTAGAGCTATTACATCTAGACTTATTTGGGCCAACTAGAGTTGCTTCCTTAGGAAATGCAAGATATGGACTTGTCATCGTAGATGACTATTCGAGATTTACATGGGTATTTTCATTATGTAATAAAAATGAAGCTTTTGAAAACTTCACAATTTTTGTTAAGAAAGTACAAAATCTCTTAGGAACCACCATTGTCACTATTCGTAGTGATCATGGAGGTGAATTTGAGAATGAGTCTTTTGAGACATTTTGTGATGAAGTTGGTATTACTCACACCTTCTCTTTCCCTCGTGCACCTCCTCAAAATGGTGTAGTTGAGAGAAAGAATAGGACGCTAGTGGAGTGTGCTCGCACTATGCTTGATGATAGCCAACTTGGCCATCAATTTTGGGCGGAAGCGGTACACACCGCTTGCTATGTGTTTAATAGAATACTTTTGAGGCCCGGCACTAAACAAACTTGTTATGAATTGTTGTTTGGTAGGTTGCCTCAAGTTAAACATTTTCGTGTTTTTGGTTCGAAATGTTTTATTAAGAACACGCATGGTAGTCTGGACAAATTCGATCCAAGATCCGATGAGGGGATTTTTGTTGGATATTCTT